>CM077526.1:6581122-6630973 GCA_039654895.1 Mongoloraphidia duomilia | reverse complement strand
GCCGCAGTGGTGGGGAGAACAGCAGCGAAGGAGCGAACCATAAATTTCGTTGCATATTTCCCCTCACGCGGCTGTTCACAGCCCGACATAAGATGTTTCACATCAAAAACTGTGAAATTGTAACGGGCTTTTGGATTTTTAAGGGGAACTTAAAGGAGACGTGAGAGGCACGTGCCTTCTTAGAATCCCCTTGGAGCCTCTAATGTTTCAACTAGAAACATTATTGAGAATTAATATGAGGTCTGGAAATACATACTAGATACATCTAGAAAAATGTGCAATGCCTGAGTACATGCTTTTATCCTGTTGCAAGACTTATATATAGATAGATATTTATTTGTTTGAGCACCACAGCTACGTGGCATAACATCGTCAAATAATAACAAGTTTAAGACATTACATAAACGAAAAATCTTCCACTTTATAAAGACCAGCCTCAGTCAACCGTCTCTCCTCACAAGATTCCTGAACTGACTTAGAGGAAGGTTTTGAATAGCTGTGGGCAGTTTATTAAATATAGCTAGACAAGTCGTATTTTCATTCACAAACTTAATAACAATTAATTCATTCATTAAGAGGTTAAAAGGTGAAGTAGAAATCATACTAGAAAAATGTACAAATCCTGAGTTCATGCTTTTATCCTGTTGCCTTCATTCATTCATTAAGTTTATCATTGTCCAAAAGATTTACAGTCATAGATAAGTCGTCTTTTCATTCACAAAGTTGAAAACAATTCATTGACCAGAAAATTCAAAGGCGAAGTAGAAATCATATTAGAAAAATGTACAATGCCTGAGAACATGCTTTTATCCTGTTGCCTTTATTCATTCATTAAGTTTATCATTGTCTAAAAGATTTACAGTCATAGATAAGTCGTCTTTTCATTCACAAATTTGATAACAATTAATTCATTCATTAAAGAGGTTAAAAGGTGAAGTAGAAATCATACTAGAAAAATGTACAAATCCTGAGTTCATGCTTTTATCCTGTTGCCTTCATTCATTCATTAAGTTTATCATTGTCCAAAAGATTTACAGTCATAGATAAGTCGTCTTTTCATTCACAAATTTGATAACAATTAATTCATTCATTAAGAGGTTAAAAGGTGAAGTAGAAATCATACTAGAAAAATGTACAAATCCTGAGTACATGCTTTTATCCTGTTGCCTTTATTCATTCATTAAGTTTATCATTGTCCAAAAGATATACAGTCATAGATAAGTCGTCTTTTCATTCACAAAGTTGAAAACAATTCATTGACCAGAAAATTCAAAGGCGAAGTAGAAATCATATTAGAAAAATGTACAATGCCTGAGTACATGCTTTTATCCCGTTGCCTTTATTCATTCATTAAGTTTATCATTGTCCAAAAGATATACAGTCATAGATAAAGTCGTCTTTTCATTCACAAAGCTGAAAACAATTCATTGACCAGAAAATTCAAAGGCGAAGTAGAAATCATACTAGAAAAATGTACAATGCCTGAGAACATGCTTTTATCCTGTTGTCTTCATTCATTCATTAAGTTGATCATTGTCCAAAAGTCGCATATATGACCTTAGTTCAAAGGTCAACGTTAAATCGTCGTTTCTCAAAACTATATCTAATATGCAAAGGTTTCTCTCCAGTTTGTTTGAGTTAGACAAAGTATGTATAAGTCATTCATAGTGTTAGCTCGCTTATTGAGCCAGTAAGATGGTACGTGACGATAGAACGGATGTGACGTCATCTACCATCGGCGCACAACATTCTTCGTCTTCTCTTTCTTCTACTCCTTCTGTTTGCGTGTTGATTCGCGAGGCTTGAATAACAAAATATATATGTACGGATTTCGCGTTGAATAGACTATCCTTACTGGTATACTTGGCTGTTTATGTAAATACTTTAAATTATGGTTGACATTAAATGAAATGGATGTTATTAATTAACTCTTTTGACAGCTTTTAAGTACGTTGCATTGTTAAGAATTTAGATGGAAGGTTCATTGTCATTTTGGATTGCCTTTATTCTAAAAGAAGGGCTAGGTTGAACTTCAAGAAGTGATCCTAGCTATTCTGAATAGTATTTTATGGTTCCGCCAATCCGACGATTCCAATAGGAAATCAGATGGAAGATTGTCATTTTGGATTGCCTTTCTTCTAAAAGAAGGGCTAGGTTGAACTTCAAGAAGTGATCCTAGCTATTCTGAATAGTATTTTATGGTTCCGCCAATCCGACGATTCCAATAGAAAATCAGATGGAAGATTGTCATTTTGGATTGCGTTTCTTCTAAAAGAAGGGCTAGGTTGAACTTCAAGAAGTGATCCTAGCTATTCTGAATAGTATTTTATGGTTCCGCCAATCCGACGATTCCAATAGGAAATCAGATGGAAGATTGTCATTTTGGATTGCGTTTCTTCTAAAAGAAGGGCTAGGTTGAACTTCAAGAAGTGATCCTAGCTATTCTGAATGGTATTTTATGGTTCCGCCAATCCGACGATTCCAATAGGAATTCAGATGGAAGATTGTCATTTTGGATTGCCTTTCTTCTAAAAGAAGGGCTAGGTTGAACTTCAAGAAGTGATCCTAGCTATTCTGAATAGTATTTTATGGTTCCGCCAATCCGACGATTCCAATAGGAAATCAGATGGAAGATTGTCATTTTGGATTGCGTTTCTTCTAAAAGAAGGGCTAGGTTGAACTTCAAGAAGTGGTCTTAGCTATTCTGAATAGTATTTTATGGTTCCGCCAATCCGACGATTCCAATAGGAAATCAGATGGAAGATTGTCATTTTGGATTGCGTTTCTTCTAAAAGAAGGGCTAGGTTGAACTTCAAGAAGTGATCCTAGCTATTCTGAATAGTATTTTATGGTTCCGCCAATCCGACGATTCCAATAGGAATTCCGATGGAAGATTGTCATTTTGGATTGCCTTTCTTCTAAAAGAAGGGCTAGGTTGAACTTCAAGAAGTGATCCTAGCTATTCTGAATAGTATTTTATGGTTCCGCCAATCCGACGATTCCAATAGGAAATCAGATGGAAGATTGTCATTTTGGATTGCCTTTCTTCTAAAAGAAGGGCTAGGTTGAACTTCAAGAAGTGATCCTAGCTATTCTGAATGGTATTTTATGGTTCCGCCAATCCGACGATTCCAATAGGAAATCAGATGGAAGATTGTCATTTTGGATTGCGTTTCTTCTAAAAGAAGGGCTAGGTTGAACTTCAAGAAGTGGTCTTAGCTATTCTGAATGGTATTTTATTGTTCCGCCAATCCAACGATGTCAATAGGAATTCAGATGAAAGATTCTCATTTTGGTTTGCCTTTCTTCTAAATGAAGGGCTAGGTTGAACTTCAAGAAGTGGTCCTAGCTATTCTGAACGGTATTTTATTGTTCTGCCAATCTGACGATTCCAATAGGAATTCAGATGGAAAGTTCATTCTGGATTGCTTTCTTCACTGACGAAACTAAAAGAAGGGCTAGGCTGAACTTCAAGTAGAGACCCTAGTTATTCAGAACGATATGAAACGTCGAATTTTATGGTCCCACCAATCCGACCGACGCCAATAGTGTATGTACCATTTACTATGTATAGGTCATTACACTTAGGTCACATCTTAGGCCAATTTATAACACCGGAACCTTAATCTTGGATTTATAAATACCGAATTAATGAAACAGCAGCTTCCGAACCGTATCTTTCTTGTGAGGTCACCAACCGCTAAGGATATTTGAACCTAGTGCCAATTAATATTTTCAACTGATTATTTTTTTAATAGTAAATTGCAAATATAGTTAGTACTTTTTTACTAGATCTCAGATTAGAAGCTGGGAAACTGGGTAGAAAAGCCATGCAAACGCTACACACTCGGCTATATCAAGCTCATTAAAATGAATGTTGGGTTTGAGAAAAGCCGAGCGTGTAGAGATGCCTTTGTTTATATGGCGTTGCTATGATTTCTCTATTACAAGCCCCCAGTTCCCAGGTTCTAACCCGAGAGCTGTAAAAGTATCGACTGGATTTTTAATTTATTATTTATTTATTGTGGATTATAGACGCGTCGACAACTTAGGTCATTAGCGTCTTAAATACAACAAATATTATAATATATTACTTAAAAACTAAATTACATCACAAAACATCCATGAGCAGAGGTGGGACTCGAACCCACGACAGTCTGATTCAGAGGCCGCTTAATTTATTATTAAAGAAATAATAAATTGTAAATATGAATTGATGCTAGGCCCAAATAATCTTTGTTGGTGGCATTCAAAAAAAAAAGAATGCTTCTTCTATTTCACAACACAAATATTTTCAAAATTAGTTCCGCTCGTTCTGAGTCGACCACATGCGTTTCATCAAACAATGATGTTTACGGTAAATACAGCTATTATTATAAATGGAAAATGCACTGATGTACATCAGTGTAGTTCTGGTGTACATTCAGTGTGTATTATATTGTGTTGTCCGTTAATACGTTATTTACATTACCCATTGCTGAGTGCTAATGTTGTGTACACATCCAGTGTACCATAGTGCTGCTGTTAGTGTAGTTAGTGTGTGAAGAGGACGTGTAAAGCGATACAAACAGATTGTTGGAGTGTGCAGTCTAGTACAGGAACACTTAGTTAAGCCCTCAGCCACACTGACGGATATTAATAGTCATTGAGTCATGAATTTTACGCACGCCACTGGATATATGTTATATGATCTATTATTACGAGCGATTTTCAGTTAGGGATGATGAAACCTGTTTAATATTTGGAATTGAATCGATTACTCGGTTTCTATTTGATACATGTTTTCGAAAATGTTAATTAATTAGGTTATGTTTCACTGATTTAAATCAAGGGGGAGAGATTGTACTGAGGTCTTAACTTCTAAACAAAAAATAAAACAAAACAAAGCAATAAATAAAACAAAAAACATAGAAACAAATTTTGTATAAAAATTAAAAAGTGTTACTTAAATACACTAATAAAAAATAAGATAAAATGTATACATAAAATTATATTATACATAAAACGACCAAAGTCGATTTATTTTGAAAATCAAAATAGCAGACTGACATTAATGTCAGAATCGCCAGACCTAACCACAATACTTATGTGAGACGGTGATACCGCTAATGACCTCTGTTGTCGAGCGTCTATAATCCACGAGACGGTGATACGAGTCTCACATATGTTTTACAAAAAGGCGGTTCCTCAAGAGCTATTATAAAACTATAGGTTAAGAGTATTCGATAGCGGAAGTTACCCCCTGCACTTTTCATCTCAAATCCTTTCTCCTCGCCTATAAAACGGTTCTCGCTCTCCCGACGCTATTTTTAAAGCTAAATGGTTCGGATAAACGCCAAATGAAGGACCAAGAATCACACTACAGATCCTACGGGCGAAAAATTGAAAAAAAAAATATCTGGCAAACTCACAACTTTTTAAAAATTACGTAATTTTTTGCACGTAGCCAAAACTTTTTCCAAAAAATTCGTCTGTAAGATCTGCAGTGTGTTTTTTGGACCTTCATTTGTCGCTTACCCTAACCCTTTATGGCTTCGGGAAAGCTGTTACCGTTTTAGGGGAGGGGAAAGGATTTGAGATGAAGAGTGCAGGGGGGTAAATTCTGGTATCGTATACTCATACAGTAATCGATGCGAAGCCGTGTTAAGTTTAAATCAAATCATATAATAGGGACTATTATAAAAACAAAAATAAAGATAGTTACTTCTTACCACAACAGTTTTATTTATGGATGTACATTTCGAAAGCTATGCTTTCATCTTCAGCAAACACTATAGTGTATAGTGTTTGCTGAAGATGAAAGCATAGCTTTCGAAATGTACATCCATCATGCTATGCTTTCATCTTCAGCAAACACTATACTGTATAGTGTTTGCTGAAGATGAAAGCATAGCTTTCGAAATGTACATCCATCAATAAAACTGTTGTGGTAAGAAGTAACTATCTTTATTTTTGTTTTTATTCCAACCACAGTGCTCATATATTTTTATGGGACTATTATAGTTTAAATCAAACTATAATAAGGAGATTAAAAATTGAAAAAAACATTTTAAGTCATAAACTACTTTGTAATCTTTTGTTTACTGTTGTAGCTGATTAAGTTCACGTTATCCTATATTTTGTTAGAAAAAATACGCATATTTTTTTATCAATTTTAACTGTGTAAAATTTGTACATCTTAATTAGTTCGATTCGTTCCGCAAAAAAAGGCTAAATTTGACCTAACAAGTGTATTTTAAGCCTTAAAATAAGACAAAACACACTCGTTTTATCCAAACACAAACATTTCTCACTGGGTTTTATATAAACACAGACAAACAAAACAATTTTGTGTGTAAGAGAAAACGAGACGAATATATAATATGTAGTCTTTGAGGGGAATAGAGAGAAAATATACAATTTATGTTATATAACTTGTAAACATTACCAACCTGTATCTGGTATGTCACTAACACATCTCTCCCGAATTTCCTGAAGTGTTGTTGAGAAGCTTCATACGTATTATAATATTCGGAGCTTTCAGGGGTGTAATGCAGTGATGAAACGCTATTCAGTACCTAAAAAAAATAATCATACACATGAAATTCGTATTCTTCTAAGACTGGTTGCTGTCATTTTGATATTATGTGGTGGGAGAGCGGGTTTAGACAAACCTCACTTTCTATTCTGGGGTTAAATATTCATTTGGATTTTTTAATTTAACATTAAAAAATAAATTCAACCAATTATAAAAAAGAAACCAGAACGTCTCTTTAAATTTTTCCCCTTGTTTTACAATCATCTTCTCTACCAGCATTTAATAAGCGTAAATATAATAATAAAATAATAATGCGTTTCTTGACATTATGTCATAACAGACGCCATTCGCACCATTACTATTTTCCATTTTTACCACTTCCCGTTTTACACATTTTTATTATACTTCAACTTATTTAATAGCAATGTGCGAATAGAGGAATTATAGGACATTAGGATAAGGTAGGCAACTTTGGGAGCATAGGAGTTTGACAGGTATTCGGCCATGGCCTTGAATAAGGAATCATCTCGATATTCATCTGGAATTATTGAGGGAAACCATGGAAAACCTCAAACAAAATGGCCGGTACAGGAATTACCGTTTTTCGGCGTGAGGCAGTAGGAAAAAGTCCTAGCCACATCTGCCCCCGCCGGGATTCGAACCCAGTACCTCCCCAATGCGAGTCTAGTGCTGTACCACTAAGCTACATCGCTGGGCTCAATAAGCGTAAATAAACCACTAAGTAGTTATAAAATAATTGCGACGCCATGTATCTGAATGTAGGTAGGGAAGGTGATTGTAAAACGAAGGGAACAATTTTATTTATTTATTTATTTATTGTAGATTATAGACGCGTCGACATCTAAGGTCATTAGCGTCTTTCAACTACACTAAATAACAACTAACTTAAAACTAAATAGCATCACAAAACATCCATGAGCGCAGGTGGGACTCGAACCCACGGCAGTCCAGTCTAGAGGTTGCGGCACCAAGCATGCTAACCACTAGGCTATACTGCCCTCCAAGGGAACAATTGTTATTATATACTTTTTGAGGTATTTTTAAGCCTTTTTCGAATTTTTAAAAATTATTTTTATTTTACATTTTTTAGTGTTCTTGTATCTTATTTTAGTCCGTGTGGTTCGGGTAAAGTTGGGTAATGCGACTAGTTCAAGGTCTTTCCTCATACAATATGGTAAAAGTTTCTTCCAAATCGGTCAAATAGTTTCTGAGATAATTTTTGTTATGTAAACGAAGGAAGGTTTCTAATGAATGGTTGAAATCAGAAGATGATAATCAATATACAATAATAATATATTCCCAATAAGTCAGCATGCACAGTGAGAGTTAATAATTATCTGCTTGAACAATCTCAAATTGAAATTAAACAGAGACAGACGCTGCGATAGAACAAAGACGCGAAACAGTTGTACAAAATAAGGAGGAATCAAATAATCAATAATCAGTGTCTATTCTCAACACGCAATCTACAGTAATTATTATCTGGTCACAAAACCACAAACTGAAATCAGAAACAGGGCTGCTACACAAGGAGGATGTCGCAAAATGTGCGTGTGCTAAAACCATTGAGCTAAGAAATAGCAGGAGAATATATTTAACTTTAATTTATTTTTGGGAAATAGTTCCAATCATACTTACAGCACTAAAATACAAATTATAAACTTGGTTTTAATTCATTGGCAATAAAAAAGTCGTGTTAACAAAACCCTAATAATTATTTATATAAAAAAAATTTGAATATACATATTACGTTTTTAAAACGTAGGTACTAAAAAGTATAAAACTTTTTTTAAATTTAGGTTCATAATTATAAGAGCGTGGGTCGTCAGCTCTATGATAATTATTTCATTATACAGTCACGACCCATGCTTTTATAATTATGAACCTAAATTTAAAATTATTTTAAACTTTTTAGACCGTTTTAAAAACGTAGTAGGTAGGTACCTATATTAATTTTTTTTTAATTTAAATAGTTATTTTCTGCTTTTTAGTCTTGGAACGTCCGCCATATTGGTTAAGAATGACGTCACGTAGTTCATCGTATTCTACTCGTTAAACCCTTTCATTTGATACCCATATCAAGGAGGTTGTGAAGAAAATCCGCCATCTTAGGGATGTCCGCCATATTGGATTCAAAACGATATTTGATATACTATATTGCATTGTTACCCCGCACTTTTACACGTGTGCAAAATTTCAAAGCTCAATTAGAACTAGTCGATATTTTGATTGCAAGATTTGTATCGAACAGACAAACAAACAATCAAACAAGAAAGCGAGTTAATAAAAACGTGGCAAAAACTATCTAGCTGCTTTTAGTTTCTTCCATGTTTTCTTCGGTCAATGGCGTATATATTCGTGTAACTCCGGAGGAGTATCAACATGATACTAGAGAATGCATCCCCGGGTTGCTTTATACACTTACACTAACATAACAATCCCCTTCAACTATACAATGTATTGCTTAAATAACAACAAAAATGATCGTTTCCATAACTGCAATCCGTAATATACAACCTGTTTCTCTTTCATTGACTTAATCTTCTATATATTATCGGGCGAAGCGAGTGATGTCGCATTTTAACCGTTCGGTGTTTGGCTGCTTAATTATTCGTTTGTTTGTCTGTCCTATTGTTTTATTTATTGTGGATTATAGACGCGTCGACATCTAAGGTCATTAGCGTCTTTCAACTACACTAAATAACAACTAACTTAAAACTAAATAACATCACAAAACATCCACAGCGCAGGTGGGATTCGAACCCACTGCAGTCCAGTCTAGAGGTTGCGGCACGGAGCATGCTAACCACTAGGCTATACTGCCCTCCTGTCCCATTGTTCCTCGATTACAACTAAAAGATTGGAACAACTGTAATGAATTTTAGCATACGGATATTCTAGACCGAACGAGAGAAAGTGTAGATTAAAAACGCTCGAAAACTGAGGTCATTAGCTAGACTGAACGACAAATATAATTGATTTTGACTCCCCGTTCGCATGGGCTGGAGGTGGCTCAAATTTTTATAACGGTAAAAAATGATGAGAAAACGTGCATATATATAACGTTTAAAATCAACTACCGTTTTAAAAATTACAAAAAAATAGATAACACAAATATTCGACCGAGCGAATGAAATTCCAGGGATGGCGAACCTTTTCACATCTATGTGCCAATTAAAAAATGTTTAATGTGGCCATGACGTGTCAACAAGCAACCAAAAAAATTTAGTGGACAAAATTGAGAGCTATGAAACTTTCATTGACTTAACGTGTCGATTTGAAATTTGAATGGTAGTTTAAATTTTTTAGGTAACATTTAACATATTTTTAATTATTTCCATTTTGTACCTCAATTAAAGGCGTGCCGAGAATATTCTGTTGCGTGCCACTTATGGAACGCGTGCCATTGGTTCGCTACCCCTGCCCTAGAACTTCACCCCAAAATCCGACCCTGGGTGTATGATTGTTTATGCAACTGATATTAAAAAAATAGGTAAAAAAACTTTTAAGTTAAACGGTTTTATTTCAAATCATCAGCTGTACCAAAAATTAGACAATAATTAGGACACAAACCAAGGGGCACTTTGTGTAGCTGCGTTAGCGGAATAAGTAATAAAAACGTGGGGTGCATTTGAAATATTTCTGTTGGTGGGCTTGGAAATACATTTTTCTAGACAAGCCATTCTTATTTAATAATTATACAGTCGTTATACAAATCTTTATGCGCCACACGTTTTTATTACTTATTCCGCTGACGCAGCGACACAAAGTGCCCCTTGGTTTGTGTCCTAATTATGTTCTAGTTTTTGGTACAGCTGATGATTAACTTAAAAGTTTTTTTACCTATTTTTATTTTCTAGTTTTTAGTTTGATTTCTGGCCCGTATCATTATGCAAACTCCTCATCCTTTCAATTGTATACCTCCTGATTCCATCATCAGATCCTCGTTACCAAGTTGAAATTAATATTGTAGTGTCACGAGAACTCAATGTGTGTGCAAAGTTTCATACGAATCGGTTAAGTAGAAGTAGTTGAAAAAGCTGTCGCAAGATTTGAAACAAAGATAGTAACAAACAAATATACGGGGTCAAGCTAAATAAAACCGTTTAAAAACATTCGGTATATAAACAATAAAGTCTAGTCGCCATCTTTAATTAGCAAAAAACCTTATGGCAGTAATAGCACTTTATTTTGTACAAATTACTGTCGAGTATCTCATCTAATGTTCAGAAAAATATCGCTCTCTCCACACAAAAAAAGAAAAAACAAACAAAAAAATGTCTCGCCGGATTACTATACTATCACGAGGGAGATAAATTTATTTTACTACAACAAAACTTTAAAAAAAACGTGGAATTGAACAGGTTTAGTATTTAAACAACAACTTTTTGCTTCGGGCGCTGTTTATAAAATTGTATTTTGGAAAGTTTGAAAGTTCAAATAATATTGTGCCAGAAAGTTTAATGGACTTATCTAACATAAAACTAAACAAAAAATTGTTTAATTATTAATTATGTGTGTTTTTCGACATGTTAACCATTCCATTGCCGCACAAGTAATGTAAAAGGATAATTGCATGGATTTTTTTATTATGCAGAACGAAAAATAGGTACCTACCTAAGTCAGTTTGAACGAAACTATAAAATTTGAATTATTTGCGAGAAAATTACTTACAGTATCTTATTTAGTTAACAATTAGATTAACAATCAATATTGTTATTACTTCCTATACTGTACAAATTCACTATTTTAGTGAAATTAACATAAGGACATCAGACGATATTAATCGACATAACATGCCCTTATTAATTATTGTAGAAAGGCTACATAAGAAAAATTTAAATGCACCGCCGGGAATCGAACCCGGAACACCCAATATCGCGTCGGGCAAGTTTTCCAGTTACTCCACGGTGCCCATGGCGTACACTTAATCTTTTCTTATATATAGCACAAATACACCGCAAGTCCACAAACTGCGAGAGCTAATATTATTTTTATTTTTATAACAACACTACAATGAATGTTGCTTTTCTCAAAATAGGCCGGATATGCCTAGTAATAATTTCAATTATTTGCGAGAAAATTACTTACAGTATCTTATTTAGTTAACAATTAGATTAACAATCAATATTGTTATTACTTCCTATACTGTACAAATTCACTATTTTAGTGAAATTAACATAAGGACATCAGACGATATTAATCGACATAATATTATATAATATTGGGTGTTCCGGGTTCGATTCCCGGCGGTGCATTTAAATTTTTCTTATGTAGCCTTTCTACAATAATTAATAAGGGCATGTTATGTCGATTAATATCGTCTGATGTCCTTATGTTAATTTCACTAAAATAGTGAATTTGTACAGTATAGGAAGTAATAACAATATTGATTGTTAATCTAATTGTTATAAAATTTGAGATATATTGGGATTTGTCAAATGGGAGGGGCTTTAAAATATGGCGGAGTTAAGGGAAAATTTTCAATAGTTGCTATATGGTATTATAGTTTAAAAAATATAAATACCTAGTTTTTTTAATTCATAAATACGGTTTCTTCACATTTCATTACAAAGTAATTTGCTGTAAAGTAGGTAAGTTTTACAGGGAATGATAGTATTTAATGCCATGATATTAGAAAACGTTGCTGATTCAATTTTTAACCGACTTCAAAAAAAGGAGGTTTCTCATTTCGACCGTATATATTTTTTTTATGTGGTTATGTTTTATGTATGTTCGCGGATAACTTCGTCGTTTATGAACCGATTTTGAAAATTTTTTTTTATTGGAAAGAATATACTTTCAGATAGATCCCATAGAAATTTCATCAAAATCGGTTCAGTAGTTCGGCTGATTTTAATAAAAAAGTAACTAACGGCGTGTGATTCTTTAAAGTAAATGTTACTTTTTGACACTAAAAAGTAAAAAACGAGGTAAAAAATAAAAAACTTTTTAACAAAAAAAAACCTCCTTCAAAAAGGCACTAAAAAGAGAACAATAATAAAATTTTGAGATCTGTGCCAATTAAAATATGAAAAAGTATAGTATAGTGATTAATATCTTCTTTTTAACCAATTTCATATTTTAATTGGCACAGACCTCAAAATTTCATTATTTTCCTCTTTTTAGTGCCTTTTTGAAGGAGGTTTTTTTTTGTTAAAAAGTTTTTTCGATAAACTTTTTGTTTATTTTATTTGTTTTATCTTTGTAATAAACAATTCCACGATAAATTTACACTATTAGCAAGTACATTTTTCCCTTATTCGAGCAAAATTTTCTACCACCAGATGTCATATTCCCATTTAACAGATCCCATTTGAAGCGAAATAATTCATTGACCGGTTTACATTCTAATGTGAATGTCTAATTTAATAAAAGAATGGAATGATATTTTGTCAACACCACATTATTGGTTAATGTGGTTAAACTGGTTAAACCAAAAATTCTCAACAGCGCGATTTGAAATATTTGTTAAAAAAAGGACAAAAAATACAATTTTCATAGCGTTTAATTCCACAAAACATTTATTTGGAAATTAAAGCAAAGAGAAAAACATTTGACGACAACAGTGTTTTAAAAATATATAAAACTAAATTCCTGTTTGAAACCTTCGGATGTTTTACATTATCAAAATATCGTGTGTAAGAACCAAAAGGGCATAATATTGTATTGTCATAATAATTAAACAATCAACAATATTTCTCTGCGATCATTTAATTAAATAAGTTCATTTACGCCTATTTTCTTTGCTGAAATTAAATTATGTAGACTTACTGTTAAGAGGATTAATTTATACAGTAAGTGCCAATTTATGGTAGATTTGGTGCTTTCAGTTTCGAGTTTTGAGAACTGTTGAAAATTGCGTAAGTAACCACGAAAACGAAAAACAAATGTCAAAATTATTTGACAATAAATATTATAAATTAAAAAAATGTTTTAAGTAAAACGCTTATATTATTCAAAAGTCTTGCATAAATATACTAAAAAGTAAAAAAAATAATTTAGTAGCTTAATTATAAAAGCGTGGATCGTAAACTGCATGATAATTTATTACAGTCACGACCCACGCTTTTATAATTATGAATCTAAATTAAATATTATTTTTTCTTTTCATTACATTTATGCAAGACTATTGAATAATAAAAGCGTTTTACTTAAATAATTTTTTTTTTAATTTTATTTTATACTTTTAGTTTCCAATTAGATACAAGATTTCATTACGGGGAACGTTTAGGCAAGTATTGATAGTTTCGTCAATCAATCAGGTCACCCATTATTTCGCCCACGCTTAGCAGAGCCACAAAATGACATATTTCTTGCGGTAGTTGAACAAAATATTGTTTGCGACTATTGGTCGAAAGAGGAGATTCCACTCGTGTGTTTTACCGCACTCGCTACGCTCGTGCGGCAAAATCCACACTCAAGCTATGTTTCTATGGAAACGAATTCTAAGTCAAGCCTTGACGTCATACTAATATTATATTGTCATCGGAACTACACAAGTATGCAAAATTTCAGCTTAATCGGTTAACGGGAAGTAGGTGAAAATTCGATTACAAGATTTGGTTGTTAGCTAGTTAGATAACAGTGAAACTAAATAAAAGCATTTAATAAGCCAAAAATTACTGACAGCTTAAACAATCGTCTTAGAATGAATTGTGAATTATAGACGCTCGACAACAAAGGTCATTAGCGTCTGTAATCGTCTTAGAGGCTAGTTATAAAAATAATAATAAATTACTATTAAATTGGTAGAAAGCCTAAATAATTTTGCAAGTTACTGGCTTGTAAAAAAAACCTTTTTTTTTACTTTAATAGAAACATAACAGAGATAGCTATATTAAAAATAGAAAAGGAAATATCGATAAGAGTTATGTTTTCTTCTACCCTTCTACCTATGAGATGTAAACATGTTTAGCGTTTTTGTTGTGTCGAGAGAGATTTCATGTTTGATTTGTTGTATAAACTTTTTTTCTGTTCGGCAGTAAACATCATGCTAGCTACTTTTGTATACTTTTAAGGTAAATAAAATAAATACGAACCGACGATGCGTGCTTTTTTCTTAACCAAACGCTGTTCATTTTTTTCTTATTTATTTTAAAATTCAAATAATGGTCCAATGAATTAAAAAGTTAAGTATAGGCATATTATAATTTATTAAAAATGTAATCTAAGTTGCCCGCAGAGAGCTGTTTACATCTGTAATTTTTACGAAAGTTGCTTACATTAAATACTTACGTAAATATAACTTACAAGTGTATTAGCGGCCTAAAAAAATTACTCTTGTTTTATATTAATGAATTTATTTATAGTAGATTATAGACGCGTCGACAACTTAGGCCATTAACGTCTTAATTACATTAAATAACAACTTCCTTAAAACTAAATGACATCACAAAACATCCATGAGCGGAGGTGGGATTCGAACCCACGACAGTGTGATCCAGAGGTCGGCTACGCTAACCGTTACACCACACTGTCTTCTTATATTATATTAATGAGGGTTCGCTACAATTCTGCTAATCTACATAGTCCAAGCGGCATAATAAATGAAGGGGGTTACCTGGAAAGTATTCCGAAGTTAATGATATTCTGGTGTGTTGTTTGCTTGAAAACACCCGCTCCGCTTTTTGTAACCTTGGTAACCAATGTGTAACATGTGTATTTTCAATTTAAAGTTCGATGAAGAAGAAAATAAATAAAACTATTGATAGAAAAGAACATTACATTTTAACCAATGGTTACAAAAAGCGGAGCGGGTGATTTTCAAGAAGCTGCAGCGCGCTTACCATTAGTACCACAGAAAAGTTGTGGGAATGAAAATTGTAGGAAATGTATTCTTCTTTAAAACATTACATAATGAAAGAATTGCTTAAGTCGACCGTTTCTGAGAGAATTCGAAAAAAGCAAGAAAGGTGGTAAAATTTCGTGGTTTTTCGGCTCCCCCCACGTTAGCACAGGGTCTTCGAGATCGAAAACTCAGATTCTACTCGACAGAGTACCCACAAACAACATACCAAAATATCATTAACTTCGGAATACTTTCCAGGTAAAAAGTACCTGACTGCTGGACTAACAGGGTCCGTAGGCGAAAAAGTTTAGAAATACTGTTTTATATGAAACCGAATCTGTGTTTGTCACGTCTATTTGGAAATGAAAAATCACTTTCCATTTCCTCTTTTCATATATGCATGTATATGTGCTCCGTTGCAAGAGAATTCCAAAAAGGGAAAAAGTAGCAGCAGATAGTGTTCATTCACATCATAGAGCCCTACAGGCATACGCGAGCCCTGTCGTTCAACTCACTAAAATATTCCGGCCCATTTCGTCGATATCGTCCCTTCTGGAGTGGGGTGTGCCCCATAATCTATGTACATCTTTCAGGGTTTACAACATTGCATTGCGTTGAAAAATATCTTGTGAAAATATTTTAAAGATGACTATTTTTATAAGTGTGAATTGTGTGATGATTATTAACCTTAAAGTTGATATAAAAAAAAAAAATTATAAAAAAGACCGCCTTCAAAAAGAGAAAATAAATGAGGTCGGCACCAATTTAATTACTCAAACTTTTATATTCTTTTATTAAATTGGTGCCGACCCCAAATTTAGTTATTTTTCTCTTTTTAGTAAATTTTTTGAAGGCGATTTTGAATTTTTATAAAAAAATTTAATTTTCACTTTTTAGTAGCTTTGCAATAGGCACGTAGTTTATAAATTATTAACATACTTACTTCTTTTTTGATATTTGATTACTAAACTACTGAACCGATTTCACTGTGACCTAAGTTGACTGATTTTTATCATTCGTGAACAAACCAAAAATCAATAAAATTGAAAAATATAAAATTTTGAATTTTCCACTAAATTTAGATGTTACTTATATAACCTGAACCTTGATTGTCGTGATCATCATATTATTTATACCAATTAGATACTCACTAATTACCTCAGTTGTCACACGTCTATAATTTGCAATCCGGTTAGACAGAAACAGAGTCCAAGCAAAACCTACTGCCTTAGTATGTTTACGATTTACCGAAAAAATTGCAACAGGGATGTTTCAACTTCTTAGGCCCGTATTCACCGAGCCTAGTTAGTTATTTATTTCATTGATTTATTCCCCTGGTAACTATTACTCGGAATAAATAGCGATAATTCAATTCACCAAACCTAGTTAAATTTACTGCAGGTATAAATCGTAAGAATAACTATTCTGTCCAATTTCAAGGGTATAAATATTTATTCGCCTAGTAAAATAGGATGGACACGAAATGCACAAATTACTTTAAGACCTGGCGACCTTTTCAGATAAATATTAATTCCATATCTTTCAGGTAAAGGCTTTTGTAGTAAAATAAACTAAATTTACATTTTCGATCGATGCGCCATCGGTCAAATCTTTGGTAAATGTGCTTTAGAATCAAAATATTTGACAAAATAATGTCCAAGGTGTATGGTATCACCTTGGACATTTTGTCAAATATTTTGATTTTAAAGCACATTTACCAAAGATTCGACCGATGGCGCATCGATCGAAAATGTAAATTTATTTTATTTGTACCTGAAGTTACTATTCTATTGAATGAATTGCTTGGTGAATTGAAAGTTAATTTTATTCCGAGGAATAAATTTATTCCTCGGAATAAAATAAACTTTCTATTTACCAAGCAATTCATTCGATAGAATAGTAACTGCAGGTAAAAATTTACTATATACTATACGCCTTGCAGATTTTGTCAAATAAAGCACGTTTACCAAAGATCCGACCGATGGCGCATCTATCGAAAATGTAAAATGGTGAATATTGACATATTTTACTGACAAAAACCTTTACCTGTAATATATGAAATTAATATTTACCTGAAAAGGTCGCCAGGCCATAAAGTAATTTATGCATTTCGTGCACACCCTATTTAACTAGACGGATAAATATTTATACCCTTGAAATTGAACAGAATAACTATTCTTACGATTTATACCTGCAGTAAACTTAACTATGTTTGGTAATTTGAATTATCACTATTTATTCCGTGTGATAGTTACCTGGGGAATAAATCAACGGAATAAATAACTAACTAGGCTCGGTGAATACGGGCCTAAAGTCGGAGAAAATTTGTGAAGCACTAAAATGTACTGTTCAGACCCTGAAGACAACGTCTGTTGAGAGATGTGTTTGTGACGTAAGTAGAAGAAAGACAGATTGCAAGTTCCTCATTCACTTCCCTTCTTGCGAAAAGTACATTTCGGGTTTAGTTTGGTGCACTATTCTGGAGACGAGACTCCAGCCAATGTTCCACATAACTATGTATGTTTTGTTGTAAGTCCCGGTTTACATTCTACTGGCTCTTGTTGTGTATTTTAAATACCACCAACAGCTAAGATTATTTGGGCGTAGCACCAATTCATATTTTCAATTCATTTTTTTTTTTTTAATAATAAATTGAAAATTTAATTGACATTTTTACCAGCTCTCGGTCTAGAACTCGGGAACTGGGAACTTGTAATAGAGGAACCATAGCAACGCCATGTAAGCAACAGTATTGCTACACGCTCGGCCATTCTCAAGCTCCCTGACTCTTGTTTTAAAACCATAGAACCGGGATACAATATTTTCTATTTTAGCAACCAGGGCAATTTGTTGACTAAAAAAATTTGCATCACTCTGAAGTTGGATTATTTTCCCAAATACATTCATCCCTTGCTGACCGCGGGAAAAAATATCAATAATGAACTTGCCGAGATTGGAAATTTAAGGGTAACCAAATGCACTGTAGTTGAAAAGTGGAGCCTCGAAAATTAGTTTTTCTCCGTAATAACGAATAAAAAAAAAACTCGCGTAATTTGTTTTGGGATTCTAGCGACGATTGCTGATACAGTTATAGTGGAGAAGTGTCCAATCTAAACTTAAAGAGATACCTATCTGAATGAATGAATTGTAAATTATAGACGCTCGACAACAGAGGTCATTAGCGTCTGAAGATATCGATCTGAACTTATGCTGATTCGATTCAGCGTATTTTTTTGAAAGTCCAGTCACTTAAAGCATATCTGTGACACTTTTATATTTTTCAAAAAATTGCAAATTTTTAAGAAGACCCTCTTTTAAAACAATCGTGAATACAATGTCGACATATAGGATAAATCTAAGGGGCGCACGCAGCTTTGTAACTCATTTCATTTCGGAGATATAAGCGTTTTAAATTTTCTATTTTTTAAACGGTTATAACTTCTAAATTGCCTGTAGCTACATTTTTTATTTGAAGACTCTTCGCTCTATCTTTTGTATCTTACGTTACGGAGACGATAATAATGTTGTGTGAATCGGTACTTACATGTTTTTGTGCGTATCTCAACAGCACATTTTTGATCCAAATAATGTCGCTATAAAATCCCATGTTGACAAATTGTACAACATAAATATCTGACAACCACGCAGTACAACCAGGGGTTGTTTTTATTACGAAACAACGTTGCCCTCTCATTTTTATAAAACTAGATGACTGTCTTTTTTTAAAGTTGAATTTAAGTTTTCATTTATCAGAAGAGATTGTAGATTATGGACGCTCGACAACCGATGCCCTTAGCGTCAATTCATTTAAGAGACTTAGAATAATGCAAAAGGTATATTTCTCATTTTTTAAATTTTTTTATGTTGCATTTTAGCTAAATAAATAATTGGAAAATCGATTCATTTTTTTTTATTAATTAAGCATTGATAAATGGGAAAAATTCTTAAGGGTCGAAGAATTAATTATTATTATTATTATTGTAGATTTTAGACGCGTCGACACTCGACAACTCAGGTCATTAGCGTCTTCAACACAACAATTAATAATTCATTTGTATTCTGTCGTGTGGTCATAAGCACACACCCACTTTTTTTTGTTAAACAAATTGTGATCATAAAATTTGCTAATTTAAAGGTGTGATAATGAGTCGATTTTTATGTTATAAATAATGATTATGGAAAAGAAAATTACAACTTTAATTAAAAAGTAACAGTTTTCATCTATATAGCCCTTATTTTCAAAGTATGAGTCTTCGCTTTCAACAAGTCAGCAACTTTCTTTTGCTGTCGTTCGTGAAAAGTTTTAAAAAAGTATTAGTTTGTGGTCGTTTGTACAGCATAGGTATATCCATGGTCACAAAACAAAATTGGTTTACGTCACATTTTAGGTATTTTACGTAATGAAAAAAATTAACGATTTAATTTTATACTTAACCGATTGTTATGCTTCACATCCATACTAAATATAATCGAACTATAACAGGAATTTGGACAAAAATTGTTGTTTATTTGATGCTGAATGAAATGTCTACCGCAGTTGTAGACGAAACGTCAGGTAGAAATACCACCGGATTACGGCCTACAAGCCCGGATTTGGAGAAATTTATTTCGTTTATAGAAGCGTCTAGTCCCTTCCTTCTCGCCTAAAATTTTATTACACGCTCTCGGTCGTATTTTGATCCAAGGAAAGATTTTTCTGGCCACAGGCCAAATTTTAAATTGTTTTATTTTTAAATATTTTGTAAAACGAGACTGGTAAAGATTGCAGTAAATCTGTATACAATGATGTATGGAAACCTCAACGCATGAAATACGTTCACACTTGATCGTTTTTTTAAATCAAATAAATTATATTGAATACCTGCGAAACGCAACTCTCTTCAACTTCTTACGACTTTAACCGTTTAACGGTTACAAGTCTGTGACAGACAAATGATGATTCCGTTTTAGGCATTTTGGTTCGGAACCCTAAAAATTCCAAAAATGATAAACCACTTTTCCTCGAGACCATAGATGTACAAGGAAAAGACTAACCCCTTCTATATACAGTCTTGTATAGGTAGATATTTACCTACTTTCAACTTCTATGCTCTTGATTTTTATCGACATGAGGTGGAAAGAACCTTTCAAGGATGTGCTGGCACTTCGTACGATTCTGAAGAATTTTAATAATATGTATTGAAGAACATTTTTTGTTTTTTTGGATGAGCAGCCAATAATGTCTGATTTAGTGATTCGTTGTTATTATATTTATATGAATACAGTCAAATCGGGTAAGTGAAAACTGGATAAGTGAGAAAACTCTATAAGTGAGAGTAATAGGCAGGACCCGTCATTTTAAGCTCCCAAAACCTCTATTAGCGAGAAACAGAAACCTCTGTAAGTGAGAGTCGTTTTTCCCTCATGGACCTCCGTAAGTGAGACTGCTACTTAGCTACAATAAAAATACATACATACATAAAAGATACACACATACAGTAACAAATGACAAAACAAATTACAAATTTAACATCGTGGAACTTCCTACCATTAAAATTAAGCAAAATCGCAGAATAGTGGACAAAATAATTTGATTTATTAAATTATGTACGACGTTTCGTCTATAGATTTAGACTTTTTCAAGTACATACATAAATATTTTTATGTATGTACTTGAAAAAGTCTAAATCTATAGACGAAACGTCGTACATAATTTAATAAATCAAATTATTTTGTCCACTATCCTGCGATTTTGCTTAATTTTATTATAATCACGATGGACACGATTTCTAGTATAAACTTCCTACCATTGTTTTTGTATTGTTTTCTCGTCAATATTGTACCTAAATAAGTACTTATATGTCGAATGTGACTTGTTATTGCTGCGTACCTCTATAAGAGAGAAACGCTACCCATGTACCTGCATCAGCGAGAAACCTCTATAAGCGAGAATGAGATTGTGCTCCCTTGAACTCTCGCTTATCCAGGTTTGACTGTATTCATATAATATATTTCTTGTTAGAATTTTGTGACAGATAGGTACATTATATAATAAAATATTAGTAAAAAAAAACTTTTTAGAGACAAGCTTTTATTGAAATGTACTGAAAAGAAAAAATAATATTTAATAATTTTGGTTTATAATTATTATTAAAGCGGGGGTTGTAATCTCTATGATAGTTTATTAGTCGCAACCCCCGCTTTTATAATAATTATGAACGAAAATTATTAAATATTATTTTTTTCCTTTTTAGTACATTTCAATAAAAGCTTGTCTCTAAAAAGTTTTTTTTTACTAATATTTTATTTATAGTAGGTACCGCGTGTGATTTAAAAACTTTATGCATTTTCTGAAGGACTAGGATTGCGATTTAATTTTCAAGCTTATGTAAATTTAAAAATATTTTTTTAAAGATATTAGATATATTTTGTGTTTGTGTTTTTAACCGACTTCAAAAAAAGAAGGTTTTTCAATTCGACCGCATATATTTTTTATGTTTTATGTGTGTTCGCGGATAACTTCGTCGTTTATGAACCGATTTTGAAAAAAAAATGTTATTTGAAAGGGTATACTTTCAGATTGATCCCATAGAAATTTCATCAAAATCGGTTCTGTAGTTCGGCTGATTTTAATAAAAGTAAGTAACGGCGTGTGATTCTTTAAAGTAAATGTTACTTTTTGACACTAAAAAGTAAAAAATAAAAAACTTAACAAAAAAAAAAAACCTCCTTCAAAAAGGCACTAAAAAGAGGAAAATAATGAAATTTTGAGGCCTGCGCGATTTAAAATAAATATGAAGTCGGTTAAGAAGTATAGTATAGTGATTAATATCTTCTTTTTAACCAACTTCATACTTTAATTGGCACAGACCTCAAAATTTCATTATTTTCCTCTTTTTAGTGCCTTTTTGAAGGAGGTTTTTTTTTGTTAAAAAGTTTTTTTATTCTGAACTGGAACTGCAATTGTAGACTTTCTAAATTTTGACATATCCCTATTTTTCGCAAAGTTTTAGTATTAGACAAGATTCAACTTTTGCCATAATTCAGGCTTAGAGTTTTCTTATTTTATTTAGTTGAGTTTTCGCATCTTCTCCTGATGGGTTATTTTAAACTTTTTCATTCTCGGTATCACATGTGATCAATCCTGCTAGTGCTAACTACAAAGCAGCAGGTTGGTTAGATTGATTGATTTTTCAGCTACAAAATATCGGTTGACTTTGTAACTCCTTGCACTTCGAACATAACAAGAGCAAAATAGTGTCTTTATTCAGAAAAGTTTCAGTTCGATCAACTATCTGCGACCACAAGAAAATACCGCTTATGGCGAATACTTTATTTAACTTTAAATAGATTTTTTAACTCAATCCCTATACTACTATAATATAAAAACGAAAAGTGTATGTTTGCTGGTCAATCACTTCATAACTACGGACCAGATTAACTTTAAAATTTGTATGGATACAGTATAGAGGTATTAGAATAAAATATAGGCTATGCTTTATTTTTTATCTTCGACTTATTGTTGTAAACAAACTACTGACAGAACAACTGGGATAGTAATTTTTCTTTTAGTATATTTTTAATGTTGTAATTTTTTATGGGCTAGGTAGAAGAACAGCGTAAGTTGAACCATGCATTTTGTACGTTTTTTATGTGCAATAAACATTCATTCATTCATCCATCAACGCGAATGCGTTACTATGCAGTGTGCACAATGGAGAGGAGAGGGCTTCCGCCTGCCAGTCGCGAACCGGCATCAATGACACATCGTTTTCTGTTCTCTACTCGCGGACGGGTATCGATACACATGATTTTCTCTTCTCTACTCGCGAACGGACATCGATGACACATGAGTTTCTGTTTTCTACTCGCGAATGGGCATCGATGTCACATGGTTTTCTGTTCCCTACTCGCGAACGGGCATCGATGACACATGATTTTCTACTCTCTACTCGCAAACATACATTGATGACACATGATTTTCTGTTTTTTACTCGCGAATGGGCATCGATGTCACATGGTTTTCTGTTCTTTACTCGTGGACTGGCATCGATGACACGCTTTGCCAAATATTATAGGCAAACGTAGGCAAAGTTTGTCTGCTGTTTACTCGTCTTATACGCGATAAACTCAGAAACTACTGAACCTGTTTGTGTCAGAAGGTTTTAGGTTATATTTTGAAATTTGTGCTGTCATAACAGGGGATTGTCAATCTCGGTCAATGCCGGGTAAACACGACTAGTTTTGTATAAAAACTGGACATCTCTGTAGTCTGGAGGTTGTTTCGTATTAAATATTTCACAATGTGACAGCTGGATTTTAAGTTTCGTTTACTCGGACCAGACACATTTTTTACTGACATGGGATAGTTTTAACAATAATAAGTCGTATAATAAATTCATGAAGACGTGACAACCGTCTCCACATCACGGAGTTGTCATGTTTTCAAAGTCAACAGTTTACCCAGACGTCCGGTCGTTGGACAACAGCCCGACGAACCCAGCTGTTGTTGAGCCAGCTGAATCCTTTAATTTACAATATTCATTAAGTTGATGGGATCTCTAAACGGATATGGCGGCGGTCAACTCGCAAGTCGCATAACAGTTGTGAAAGTTAATTTGTCTTCAGTGATTTTACAAACTACTGCAGTGTCTGACGTTCAATTATACTAAACCGTAATTTAAATTAGAATTAAGTACTTCCAAATGTTAATTCGACCACAATACGATAATTTTGTTGAAAACTTAGTCGGTTTTGTGAAGAATAAAAAAAACTCGGTTCGCAATGACAAACTCTGACGACAAAATAATGAAAGCGTACCTATATTATTTTATTATTTTATAATAAGTTGCCACCAGCTATTGGGGTCCGTCAAATGAGCATATGACATCTGGTGGCAGAAAATTGTATCAAAACGGGGGAAAATTTTACATGCTAATAGTGCAAATTTATCGTGAAATTGGTTATTACAAGAATAAAAAAACTCGGGTCGCAGTGCCAAACCCTGCCGACAATATAGTGTATTTGCTAATACAGGCCTTGTGGCTTTAATACGTGAACTTAAGTTTGTTTTTGGACAAAATAAAAAATTTAACCCCTTAATACATCCCTTAAAATAATATTTTTTTCTTAATTTCAATATTATTATCAATGCAACCTCTGTACCACATTAAATACACCCTTCCATAAGTAAATCCGTATCAACAAACTAGTGTTTTCATAAAATTTGAAAGTCCGGTCCTGTCGGGCCGATTTTATTAAAATTTTAGCAGCACGTTTTAATCTTTACTAAAGAGTTAAATTTCAATTTTGAAACGATTCTGACAAATTTTTCGGCATTTTTGGGCCCAAAAACTTTTTGGAACCCCTAAATACAACCCTGAAAATGGTCCGATCGGGCCCATTTTAAATAGGCTTCTTGCGGTGATGGGTTCCAATGTGTGTACCAAATTTCGTTTCAATCGATTAAGTCTGTCGAGAGTTATCGTGTACACACATATATATATATATAAATAAATAAATAAATATATATATATATATATATATATATAAATATATACATACATATATATATAAACATTTTCAAAAATGGTGCCAAAGTGTTCAGGAGGCTATGAAACGTCGAGAAATTTTGGTCCGACCCCTAGGTCCCGCCATCCGACCGACGCCAATAGTGTATGTGCCATATTATGGCAAATACACTAATAAGTAAAATAAACAAAAAGTTTATCGAAAATGGAATTCGCGACGTTTTCTAATATCGTGGCATTAAACACTATCAGTTATTGCCTTGTAAAACTTACTTTACAGCGAATTATTTTCTAATGAAACGTGGAAAAACTGTACTTATGAATTAAAAAAATATTTTATATTAATAATAAGATGTACTTGTTATCATACTGCACTAGAATGATTGGCAAATTTACAGGATTAACTTCGTATACAAATATTTTGAGGTTAGTAACTTGACAACTTATTACAATATAACTTATTATGTTGCAGTTATGTGTTTACATTATTCACCTAACCCAGCCTTAAAAGCGCATTGAACGCGGATGATTAATTTCGTTGAGATTTTCTTTTAATTTTGATGTTTCTAAGCAATATGTCTTAAAGATTACTACTTTTGACAGTTCATTTTGCATGGATTTTTCTCGTTATATTTCCGACATTTGATAATATGCCAGGCTTTGAGAATCCGTTCTCCTTCAACGAAATTCCTTTGTTTAGGATTCGTACCGGCCCAATCACAAATTGCACTTATATTTATCATTTCTTATCACTTTGAAAATCATAAAATTACACGCAAAAGTATACCCCGTATATGAAATTTCCCCACGTCTGCGCCATGTTTTTGAAGCTCCACCTATATGACGGATCCCAATAAAAAATTTAGCATCTACAAACAGCGTCAAACATTCTCTTAAATCTTTCTTAATAGAAAAATCATTTTATTCGTGTAATGAATATTTGTCGCAATGAAAATAGTACATTAAAAATATGATGTAATGGTTCATGTATTGTTTTTCTGTAATATGACGTACCCTCCTGTACATACAGTGTTCCGTGGTTGAATAAATTTATTTATTTATTTATTTATTATGTAAACTTAATTCTTTTTTGACAATAAAAGATTTTTAACGACTAAACCTCCCGAATTTAAATATTCGGTAAGCAATCAGTCGTTTAACCGACTTCAAAAAAAGGAGGTGGTTCTCAATTCGGTTGTATTTTTTTTTTTTTATGTTTGTTGCCTCAGAACTCCGTCATTTATAAACCGATTTGGAAATTTTTTTTATTTGAAAGGATATACTTTCAGATTGGTCCCATAGAAATTTCATCAAAATCGGTTCAGTAGTTCGGCTGATTTTAATAAAAGTGAGTAACGGCGTGTGATTCCTTAAGGTAAATGTCACTTTTTGACACATCAGACAGCGTAAGAAAGTCGGTTTAATAAAAGTGAGTAATGGCGTGTGATTCCTTTAAGGTAAATGTCACTTTTGACACTAAAAAGTAAAAAATAAAAAACTTTTCAACAAAAAAAAAACCTCCTTCAAAAAACCACTAAAAAGAGGCAAATAATGATATTTTGAGGTCTGCGCCAATTTAATAAAATATGAAGTCGGTTCAAAAGTATAGTATAGTGATTAATATCTTCTTTTTAACCGACTTCATATTTTATTAAATTGGCGCAGACCTCAAAATTTCATTATTTGCCTCTTTTTAGTGTTTTTTTTTTTGTTAAAAAGTTTTTTTAAGGTGATGTCTTAAAATCAAAATCTTTAATATGTTTTTGAAATTGAGAATGTTTATACTTAGAACAAATTACGCTGATTCCAAGGAGCATAAACAAACTTATGTACTTCTTTTAGTTCAGAATATGCGACCATATAAAGGTTTTTTTGTGATTTTTTTGAAAACTTTTAACGCAAACAACTTCTAAACCAGAAAAGATACGTACGTTTTCTTGTGCTTTGGAATCAGCGTGTCCGTTTCTGCAAGTATGGTAAGTTTGAAAAAGTTCTGAGAGATTTCGATTTTCGCCAATAATCCGCATTTTTTAAGGTGAGCAATATTTTTGAAATCGACAATGTTTATTGAACAAACGCTGACTCCAATGAGCACACGCAAACGTCTGCATTTCTTTTAGTTTAGAACAGTGGTTCTTCTTAACCCATGGGCCGCGGGCAGCGTGATATTGGGCCGTGGACGCAGGCCGAGAGTCTAAATCAAGATAAATATTATCGGAACTTCTGGGTAGAGATGGGAATGATCGAGTCACTCGATTGTTAGCAACAATCGAATTATTCGATTGGTTAGTATTGTTCAGGGGTTTTTATTAGTATATTTAGTTAGTGGGCCTCAAACATTTTTTTACAAAATTAACCAATTAACCGCTGGTTTAGAAGATTTGAACATTCAACTTCTAAAGTCTAAGCCGGAACAGATACAGACATTTGCTAGTTATCAATAAAAGAAAAAAATAAATTATTTATATTTGGTGTTTAATTTTCAGAAGTAGGCCACCACTGACATCGACTACATCTAATAAAATCTAAGCTTATATTGAAACATCTACAATTTCATATAGCAATCGAGGTATCAAATCGAAGTGCTTCCGCGGTATTGTACTCGATATTGTGTGCATAAAAACTCCTGCTCAATGATCGGAAACTGCGCTTTGTGTACTGCACATTGTATGCATTTTGAAGCTGAAGGCAATTTAGAGTTGACTAGACAGTGGCGTGCTACTACTATTTCACTTTAAAAAAGTATGTACGCAACCAATCCAGTGAAGCGCACGCATGTTCAATTTTTTTAAAATTTATTTGAGGTCACCAATTGCAAAGGCTATTGGGACCTGTAACAATTCATATACATTCAATTTATTATTAATTAGATTTGATATTTGACGGTAAATTCGAGTGACGTGCTATAATTTATTTTTTAACTTTGGAAACTCATATACAGTCAAAGTTCTCTCTAACGAAAAACTCTCTATAAAGTAAAAATTAATATTGAACCTGATTGGTTTTACTCACTCCTTATAACGAAAACTCTCTATATACTGGGTGCTGAATCGTTTTGCGGGTAATAGGGATTTAACCCGTAAAATCAAACTTTTGCGATTTCCTGCTTCCCTAATTATTTTAGGAAAAATATCTTCGAATAAAAGTTTTAGAACATAAAATTCTGCATCTAAATCATTAAGCAAAATTAATTTTGCATGCTTTGTGACGGCAGAAATTTCATATGAAAATGTCAAAATTACCTCAAAAACAGGTAGCGATAGCCATGGTACTTGAACAAAATGATTAGAAATTATTCTGACAGCTAAAACGTCATCATTTTGTTCAAGTTCCATGGCTATCGCTATCTGTTTTTGAGGTAATTTTGACATTTTCATATCAAATTTCTGCCGTCACAAAGCATGCAAAATTAATTTTGATTTAAATGCAGAATTTTATGTTCTAAAACTTTTATTCGAAGATATTTTTCCTAAAATAATTAGGGAAGCAGTAAATCGCAAAAGTTTGATTTTACGGGTTAAATCTCTATTACCCGCAAAACGATTCAGCACCCTGTATAAGGAGTCGGCACGTATGTAAGCGTTTTTATTGGTGCAAAAAACATACAGCGGCTCCCAGTCGACAGGCGATTATCGCCGCTGTGTGTGTTTTGCACCACTGAAAAACACTAACATATACGTGCCGATTCGGCAGTAACCTCAAGCGACGAGTCAAACCGCTGTGTGTGTAATCGCTTTTACTGTTAGGAACATCCATCGAATGACGTAACGAATGCAATACTAAAAAAATGTACCTATTTTAAACTTATGTCACGCCGAGACTTAAACTCGACTATATTATGTTCAGATCGATCGGGTGTGGAAATGGATTAAAATTAGATCACAAAATTTTACCCTATCTAACAAATGAAGTTAATAAAAAAATCTGACAGTACGCCCTAAGAGAAAAAATTGTTGTACACCTCCGGAGGGCAACACGTAACGTATACAACGAACCTACATTAATATCTGGGTCAACAGCCTTGTCCATAACAAATTGGTTTACCAACCAAAAAGTCAGTTTGCGGGAAGGAAATATATGTAGCATTTTCACAGAATGCTATTGAAGTGGATTCTATAACTCTATTTTATTTTATTTTTTAAATAAAAGCAATATCTTTTTAATGTTGTATGCTGCAACAAGGATTTTTGTTGCCATTCGTATTTCTAGATTTTTATAAATGAACGTGATATTATAGCTGGACTGTTTTAATGATCGGTTTTTTCCATACCTACAAAGTTCATCAAATAATTAATAATTATTAACTTCCCATTGGAAGTTATTGTAATGGGTCCGAAAATCGAAATCAAAATGTATAACAAATTTTTATGTTTCAAGGTCACTACACTATTTTTACACTATTTTTAGAAAGATGTCTGTGTGTGTGCACGTATGTACGTACGTATGTGTCCATTTCTTTCTAAGACGAAATCTCGAGAATGAAAAATGATATCGACTACGTTAGGGTGCCAATCGACGCGTATTAACGTAAATATGATCTGAAAGAAATTTTTTCAAAATCGGTTCAGCCGTTTTTTTTTTAATTAAATAGACTCCAAAAAAGTAGATTTTACACAATATCTCGCGAATAAAAAATTATATCGACTACGTAAGGGTGTCAATCGAGGCGTGTTAACGTCATTTTGATCCGACATAAAATTTATAAAAATCGGTTCAGCCGTTTTTTTTTAAATTATTGTTAAAAATAAATAATAATTATGTTTTAATGATTAAAATGATTACTTTTCTGTGTAATATCTAATTTAATTATTGTTATTAAATATTTATCAAACTGAGAAGTTCGTCGTGTGGACCTCAAGGGTTGCACTTTAGTCTTAATAAACGACCCACCTCACGGCTTGTTTTATAAATGGTATGACAAAAAATATCTTATACTCGTGCGTACCGTATGTCACTGGTGTGACAAAACTCGCTGCGCTCATTTTAACATAGTGTCACTACTCGTGCGTAATATTCCTCATTACAATAAAAATATATATGAGCACTGTGGTTGGAATAAAAACAAAATAAAATATAGTTACTTCTTACCACAACAGTTTTATTGATGGATGTACATTACGAAAGCTAAGCTTTCATCTTCAGCGAACACTACATGAATTCATGTAGTGTTCGCTGAAGATGAAAGCTTAGCTTTCGAAATGTACATCCATCAATAAAACTGTTGTGGTAAGAAGTAACTATATTTTATTTTGATTCCTCATTATGACACTAGATATACAATCTAGTATTATTTAAGTAATTTATTTTACGTATTCGTTTACTTTTCATTTCCTCAAGATTTCCTGATGTATAAACATTAGCCGCTTTTTATCAACTATACTGTAATGGATAGGAAATTCGTGATGAGTGAAGCTGGAGAAGTAGAGTATGGATAACCTACTTTGTGTAGTATCTACTACCTACTAACAGCACCGTAGTGATGGACGTTTACGAGATGTTTTTACAATCGAAACAATTGCAATCGTTCATAATAACAATCGAGTTCACAATCGAGTTCACAATCGACTCGGAGTTTGATTTTACAATCGAAATGTTCGATCATTCAAGTCGATTATTTGCCACATAGGTTATACTCGAAGCAATAGCAGCGAATGAGAGTACAAACAATCGCGATTCAAGGTTATATGCTAGTCGACTGACGTTCACGCGACTTGTTGATTGTTCACTGTTCAATCGGTACTCTGTGATCTCTTCACTATTGAATTCGTATTACGCGATTACTGCACAATCGACCATCGACTCGACCACAGTTGATGAGTGATGAACGATTGTATGCTCTGTGGCTCTAGACAGTGTACGATTCAGTACTATGCGACTCGGTCTCGGTGAACAATGAAACAACATAATCGAGTCCAAGTGACAACCATCGAGAGTCATCTAGATGTGTGAACAATAGAGACAATCGACTAAAACATCTCGTAATCGCGCATCACTACAGCAGCAGCGTCAGCGATGTAAGCTCGTTTGACTAGCGAACTAGTAAACCGTATGATCATTTATTTCAAAATTAATTCTATTAACAACTACTCACCCTCCAGCCAATATTATATAACTAGACGTAAACAATGTACAGTTTGTTCCTAAGTCCTGTATTCACACCGTGTCTGAATTTAACTTTTTGCATTATCAACTTAATTTCTACTATCCTTAATTTTAAGGCTTGAGAATGGTCGAGCGTGTAGCGGTGCTGTTATTTACATGGCATTGCTATGGTTCCTCTATTACAAGTCCCCAGTTCCTGGGTTCTAGCCTGAGAGCTGGTAAAAGTGTCAATTTGAGAGCTTTAAGCAACTTCGCTCCACGATATGTGTTACTGAATGTTTATAATGCCTACGTGGCGTCAAACTTTCGCTATGGAATTATCTTTTGGGGTAATTCTCCGTATGTTCATAAACTTTTTGTTATTCAAAAGCGCTGTGTAAGAACTATAGGAAATGTTGGACCTAGAGAATCATGCAGGCCGTTGTTCAAGGGCATAAAAATACTCACTATTCATGATATTTTCATATATGAATGCTCTATCTTCTGCAAAAAATATCCGCAGCTTTTTATGAACAATTTACGCCATCATGAATACAGTACTCGAATTAAAAACCACTACATAACAACTTTTCTCACCGTTAACAAAGATTCCATGAACATTATTATAAAAATATTTAACCATCTGCCTCTTTCAATTAAAAATCTAAGCCTACACAGGTTCAAAAATGAGCTCAAAGATGTGTTGCTGTCATAATTTTTATAGTATTGACGAGTTTTTCTTGTGTAACTTTACCAAGAGAACTTAATTATTCTTATGTCTTATAGTATGTATCATATGTATTTTGTAATGACGTTTTCTACACTACACATGTAGTATTTACAGAAATAAAGCGAATTATTATTATTATTGAATTTTCAATTTATTATTAAAAAAAAATAATGAATTGAAAATATGAATTGGTGCTAGGCCCAAATAACCTTAGCTGTTGGTGGTCTCTAAAAACACACACACAATTCCTTAATTTTATTTATTGTAAATTATAGACGCGTCGACAACTTAGGTCATTAGCGTCTTGATTACATTAATAATAACAACACACTTACTAAATGACATCCCAAAACATCCTTGAGCGGAGGCGGGATTCGAATCCACGACAGTCTAATTCAGAGGCCGCGATGCTAACCACTGAACCACACTGCCCTCTACTATCCTTAAACTTTACGACTGCCGCGCGATGGCAATATATTTTTTTATTTATTGTAGATTATAGACGCGTCGACATCTAAGGTCATTAGCGTCTGTCAACCACTAAATGACAACTAACTTAAAACTAAATAACATCACAAAACATCCATGAGCGCAGGTGGGATTGGAACCCACGGCAGTCCAGTCTAGAGGTTGCGGCACCAAGCATGCTAACCACTAGGCTATACTGCCCTCGATATAGCAATATATGCGTGTAGATTATGTATGACCGCGATTATTTCAGGAACTACTAGACCGATTTGAAAAATTCTTTCACGGTTTAAAGTCCTACTTCTCCCTTCCCGAATAACAAAGGCTATATAATTCCATGCTGTGACAAAAGGGGATGAACTGTAAGCAAACCGGGGATATAATACTTGTGTGAATGTGGCCGATTTTGATGAAACTTTGTTAAGTTTAATAGACCCAAAAGATGCCTCATGAAGCTACCAACAAACTGTGAAAATTTCATTAAAATCGGCTGAAGGGTTTTTTAGGTATTAATAAACAAAAACGATTTTTTCTACATATTTTAGGATCCTGTCTCTCGAAAAAGAAGCGTTTTTGGACATATGTTTATAAAGCAAAAGTTGTTTGTTTAGATGTCTCCTACCACCCCTAAAAGTTTGTCGGTATATTTATGGGACACGCTGTATTTAGCGTTGAAAATCGCATCACAAACTCAGCATAAGTATTGAAATCTGGATTTTGAAGTTTATGGATTTGTTTAGATTATTTTCCATATTTGAAAATGAAAAATATATAAAGTAATATTTTAGAATCGCCAGTTTATAATACGGTTTCATAGGTTAGGTCGATGCATTTTTCGTTTAGAATATACCCCCGGCGCAATATGTAACCTATATAAGTCTAACCGTCCGATCTAGAGCGCTCGTATGCAAAATAACAACATTATAACCTCTCTATGACAGCGAAGCAACCCTCTTTATGGACAGAATTCCTCCGCTCGGTTTGGTATCGCCATTTTAACACAGCGCGTTCTGTGATACTGATGACCTGTCGTTTGCATATTATGATGATGCGGCACTGAAAACTCATTCTATTGTGCTATTGTGTTGTTTTTTTCAAACAAATAAAATATTGATATCAAATTGTTAACCTAAGTTTTTTTTGCAAAACGAGTGTAGTATGATATAGTATAAAAAGTAGGACAGGCTACAGCTTTGTTTACACAAAAAAAAGTTACAACCTGACCGTTTAATATTTATACATTTTAACAATGAATAACTTTGGTGGTGGAACGCCCCAAATAAAAACTTCCCCGATTATCAAGATTTTCGAACACGTCAACCTTATTTCTTAATTTCGCATCTTTTCTGATAGTTGTCAATTTTTTCTACCCCTATACCCCTTTCCGCAATGATGTTCAGTTTTATTTAATATTAATTAGTAAGGTTCTCGCTATTATTTTGAAAAGTGATTTTGGAACATGGAAATCATGTATAGTTGTCCGTTCCGATGTTTATAATAAACACATTAATTTACGATTAAGGCCCAAATTCACCGAGCCTAGTTAGTTATTTACTCCATTGATTTATTCCCCTCGTAATTATTACTCGGAATAAATAGCGATAATTCAATTCACCAAACGTAGTTAAGTTTACTGCAGATATAAATCGTAAGAATAACTATTCTGTCCAATTTCAAGGGTATAAATATTTATTCGCCTAGTAAAATAGGATGGCCACGAAATGCACAAATTACTTTATGACCTTGCGACCTTTTCAGCTAAATATTAATTCCATTTCTTTCAGGTAAAGGCTTTTGTAGTAAAATAAAATAAATTTACATTTTCGATCGATGCGCCATCGGTCGGATCTTTGGTAAACGTGCTTTTCAATCAAAATATTTGACTAAATATCCAAGGTGTATGGCATAAAGTAAATTTGTACCTGAAGTTACAATTCTATTGAATGAATTGCTTGGTGAATTGAAAGTTAATTTTATCCCAAGGAATAAATTTATTCTAAGATTAGTAACTTCTATCTTTAACAGTGTTTGGTGAATAAGGGCTAAATATTTCTGTACATTTTAATTGCATATATAAATAGAGTTGGGATTTATAAGTCATAAGGAACGTTTGTCACAACATAGTTAATCAGTATATGAATATAAATAGGTATTGATTGATAAACGTAATCAATCGATATGCATTTACTGATAAATATAAAATCAAACAGAGTCTGACTGGACATTAAAAGTGAATTTTTATTTCAATAAATATGAAATTTCCGTAATTTAAATAGAAATAAAATTTCCTAAATCAAATGTCTAATCTTTAAAATGTTTCTTTTTTTTAAATATACCTATTATAATTTTAAAGTTGCAGCTGAAACGAATTGAAAACGTAATAAAAATTCAGGTGTGCAAGCTTTCACGGCCGGCATTGTTCCAAATCTTCATGGTTTCCGGGCTTGTAGGCCGTGGTCCGGTGGTATTTCTACCTGACGTTTCGTCTACAACTGCGGTAGACATTCTGATTTTTTTTGACAATTTGAGAATGTTTACCGCAGTTGTAGATGAAACGTCAGGTAGAAATTCCACCGGACCACGTCCTACAAGCCCGGAAACTATGAAGACTTGAAATGAAAATTATTGAGTCAGGCCCTGATTTTTAACCAATAGCTAATAAAATTCAAACGAAATTTATTTTATACTTTTTCACGGTGTGCTCATTAAATAATATTTTTTTTGTTTTTTTTTTTACAGATTCGTGTTCGTGTTAAAAACAGTTTTTTACAAACGAATTGGTGAGTATATTTTTTATTATATTATTTTTTTATTCTGTTAGTACTTTTATTAGAAGATAAATAATACTCGTTTTGTATTACACCGTTAGTTTTCTTTTTAAAATTTTTATTCATGCTGGAAATATTTCACTTTTATAATTATGATATAAAGTTGAAATTTCAAACATATATACGAAAAATATGTCAGGTTTTTCGCACAGTTTAAACAATTGTTCTAAATTTAAATTTAATATTATATAAAAGGGACGTTGATTTTAGAATTATTAGTTATATAATTTAAATAAATTTGAATCAGAAATTCTTAAATTTTGATTTTTAAAATTTTCATTTGAAAGCAATGGACCCTAGGCTATTTTTAAGATCTCATTCTCAAAACTGGTAATAATGCTTAATTTTAAATAGGCACGCTTAACAGCTAGTTGATAAATTAAATTTAAATAAAAAATACATCGCCGGACCCTTAAAAGGATCCGCGGGCGAATTTTAAGAACCGTTGGTTTAAATTACAATTTCGATAAATTATTATCTTCAACGAAATATTTGCAAAAAATGTTATTGAAGCTATGCTTCTATCGGCGCATTAGACGATTTCTAGGAGGGGAAAAACTTATGGATTCGCGTCATCGTCACGCTCACGTTATTAAAAGTATATCTATAGCTATGGCCAGCGGTGAAAGTAATATACTGGCGCACGTGCAGTGGCCTATGTACACGTATTATATACACCAACACAAAGATAACGTGTTGTACAACATTAGTACTGTGTGTATCTATACAAAAAAAAAAATGGCGTCAGATTTCAAAATGGCGGCCATATGTACTTTTGTAAAAATTACTTATCCGATCTTTTTGAAAACTGATTTTTAAGAGTTTTATAGGACACAAAAAATGAAACTGCATCAGATTTCAAAATGGCGGTCAAATAATAACTTTTCAATTGTATTGTTTATAGCTTAGATAAATTCGGTTTTATATGCAGTGCGTAAAAAGCATAGCTTCTGTCGGGTGTCCCATGACATCTCTTGACTTTTTTTTAAATCTTAAAATTAACAACGTTTTTCTCTAGAATCAAGAAAAAGTTTCCATATTGTCATTCTCAATTTAAGTTATATTTCAAACTAGTATTTTTAATTTCAAAATTATGATATTTCTAATAAAACAAAGTTAGAGTGCTTCTACAATAATACAAGCTATATATTTAAAAAGTAAATCATTTTTCTGGTCCACTGTAACGCAATTTCTTTTAGAGTTAAAAGAAAGTGTTTATTTTTTTTCAGCGATACGTTCGTAACAGTTAATTTCACAAGTGAATGGACGCTTTATTTTTTGTTTTGGTGATTCACTTTTACTAATTAAGCAACTTTTTTCTTTCTAATGCGTTTTAATGTTTAAAACGAAATACTTAAAGCTTTGCCCTTTCAACAAAAAACGAAAAAAAAGTTAAGAAAATGAGTATAATAAACACACGATTTTGAGTTTACGGTGGACGGCTACTAAATAAATAATTAAATCATAACGATTTTTGTTCCCTTTTGTCCACGTCATATCCACAACAATTAAGTCATTTAGTTTTAAGTGAGTTATGTTATTGAATGTAATCAAGACGCTAATGGCCTAAGTTGTCGACGCGTCTATAATTTACAATAAATAAAATCAATTCTGAAAGTCAAGAAGCGACTTTTTGTGTCATGGCTCTTTGATATATTTTAAAACTAAATATTTTAAATTCTTCTCTAAGGTCATAAAGAATAAAAAAGTACAGGAAGGAAAACGGAACTTACATGTTTTATATAGAAACTAGAAAGTTAGCATTAAAAATGATGCTATATTCAACTTTGACAATCAGCTTAAATACATCTGTTCTTTGGTCGGTATAGTTTTTGTCATTATTTATTTTTTTAGTGTATTTGCCATATGGCACATACACTATTGGCGTCGGTCGGATGGCGGGACCTAGGGGTCGGACCAAAATTTCTCGACGTTTCATAGCCTCCTGAATACTTTGGCACCATTTTTGAAAATGTTTATATATATATATATATGTGTGTGTGTGTGTGTGTGTGTGTGTGTGTTTTCGCGGCATAACTCTTGAAAGACTTAATTGATTTGATCGAAATTTGGTACACACGTTGGAATCCATCACCGCACGGAACCTATTTAAAATGGGCCCAATCGGACCATTTTAAGGGTGGCTTTTAGGCGTTGAAAAATGTTTTTGGACCCAAAAATACCGAAAAAATTCTCAGAATTGTTTCAAAATTGAAATTTAACCTTTTAGTAAAGATCAAAATATGCTATTAAAATTTTATTGAAATCGGTCCGACAGGACCGGACTTACAAATTTTATGAAAACACTAGTTTGGGGATAGTGCTTTACTTACTGAAGGGTGTATTTAATTTGGTACCGTGGTTGCATTGATAAAAATATTGAAATTAAGAAAAAAAATATTATTTTAAGGGATGTATTAAGGGGTTAAATTTTTTATTTTGTCCAAAAACAAATTTAAGTTCACATAATAAAGCCACAATGCCAGTATTAGCAAATACACTATATTGTCGGCAGGGTTTTGGCACTGCGACCCGAGTTTTTTTTATCTTTTTAGTGTATTTGCCATATGGCACATGCACTATTGGCGTCGGTCGGATGGCGGGACCTAGGGGTCGGACCAAAATTTCTCGACGTTTCATAGCTTCCTGAACACTTTGGCACCATTTTTGAAAATGTTTATATATATATATATATATGTGTGTGTGTGTGTGTGTGTGTTTTCGCGGCATAACTCTTGAAAGACTTAATTGATTTGATCGAAATTTGGTACACACGTTGGAATCCATCACCGCACGGAACCTATTTAAAATGGGCCCAATCGGACCATTTTAAGGGTGGCTTTTAGGGGTTGAAAAATGTTTTTGGACCCAAAAATACCGAAAAAATTCTCAGAATTGTTTCAAAATTGAAATTTAACCTTTTAGTAAAGATCAAAATATGCTATTAAAATTTTATTGAAATCGGTCCGACAGGACCAGACTTACAAATTTTATGAAAAGTCTGGTTTCAGGATAGTGATTTACTTACTGAAGGGTGTATTTAATTTGGTACAGAGATTGCATTGATAATAATATTGAAATTAAGAAAAAAAATATTATTTTAAGGGATGTATTAAGGGGTTAAATTTTTTATTTTGTCCAAAAACAAACCTAAGTTCACGTATTAAAGCCACAAGGCCTGTATTAGCAAATACACTATATTGTCGGCAGGGTTTGGCACTACGACCCGAGTTTTTTTTAATCTTTAGTTCTCTTTGATCGAGTTTAAATACGAAAACGGTTTAACAATGTAAGTGGATCTGTCTGTGGCAGATAAACGGACAAGTGGCTAAAACAGACGCGTTCTGACGGACGGACGGACGGGTAGACAGACGAGCGGTCAGCTTTAGAGCGTTCCAACGACTGAACCAATAAAATGACCGTCGTTCGGAATGAAATAAAACTTTAGAACACTAAAACGTCACGAATGGGAGATTTGAATATATAAATGTTTCAAATATCTGCGGTCGTAGGATAAAATGTCTTATGTCAAATATTTAGTAATACATAAGACGCTAATGACCTAAGTTGTCGACGCGTCTATAATCTACAATAAAAAATAAATTTAGTAATACAGCTGAAAATCTATAATTCGAACTTCAAGGGAATTGCTAAAAATTTCATGATATAAAGTTTTCTATTTATCGATAATTTCGAGCTCAGAACAGAGATAGCTATAGAAACAGTATATCACGTTGCTTGTGAAGCTATAACTATACACTAAAGTACGACCTTCCAGGTACATTATGATCATTCGTTGTGTTCCGTAGTGTTAATTACTCTTTATGTCGTGTTGTGTGCCTGGATGTTACAATAAATAATAACAAAGGTTCCAAAGCGCTTATGAAAAATCAAGGTGATCTTTATCATCAGTAAGTAAAAATATTTTATTATATTTTCAATTGTTCCCCGCACGTCTTGACTGACTTCAGTTGTACATACCTATAACAAGCTGTGATATCCCACTTCTATAGCTATCTCTGCTCTGAGATTTCGAGATACAGAGTTTTTAAAATTTATAATTTCGATTTACTGAGGCATAATTTTAATCATCTCCAAAATTAGATAGATATATCTAACCCAGACTTGATCAGATAAGATATTGTAAATTATAGACGCTCGACAACAGAAGTCGGGCTTGAGAATGGCCGAGCGTGTAGCTATGCTGTTGTTTACATGGCATTGCTATGGTTCCTCTATTACAAGTCCTCAGTTCCTGGATTTTAGCCCGAGAGCTGGTAAAAGTGTCAATTGGATTTTCAATTGATTATTAAAAAAAAAATGAATTGAGTATATGTGTTTTAAAGACCACCAACAGCTAAGGTTATTTGGGCCTAGCACCAATTCATATTTTCAATTCATTATTTTTTTTATAATAAATTGAAAATCCAATTGACACTTTTACCAGTTCTCGGGCTAGAACCCGGGAACTTGGGACTTGTATTATAGAGGAACCATAGCAACGCCATGTAAACGACAGCATTGCTACACTCTCGGCTATATTCAAACCCAATAATGAATTGAAAATATGAATTGGTGCTAGGCTCAAATACCTTTAGCTGTTGGTTGTCTTTAAAACACAATTTTTGACAGTCATAAGCGTCTGTCCAGACTTAAATTTTTGCAATTATATGGCGTTAAGTATAAATAGCGTTTTCAGCTGGTAAACACTTTTTGGCACTAGTGGCGCGTAGTTTTGAGTGTAACAATAGCAGCGTGCCAGTGTTGAGTAGTGTACACGGTACACGTTCTTGTTGCACTTTCTTTACACGACCTCGCTACGACGGTGCTAAAAGTATAACACCGACAGTTAGACTAGCATCCCACCGACGCCTAGTCGAACGCGATACACTGTAACATTGCGCTCTACACTGACCAGTCGAACACGGTTCTTGATGAAAGTTTACACTAGTGCGGCATAGTGTAACAAAGTGTAACCAACTGAAAACGCTTTAAGTGAGTGAAAATCTCTTTAATTTATACGATTTCAACATGAAATTGTATATTTTCCAGTGAGTTATTATATGGAAATGTTTTACAGATGCCATTGAAATAACCTTATGGCCGGTGTGCCGTTACTATAATGTAATTTTGAAAATTTAATGAAGGAGATACACGAGTTTGCTTTTAACGTGTAACATTTCTGTCTTGCATTATTCAAATGTCATTCGAACTTGATGTTGAATAATTAATAAAATAATTCTTGCATTTGCAAATTCGGTTTATCTGTTCGTTAATAATTTCACTGAGGAAATTGTTTCATTCAATATCAATTAATTCTCAGGGGCGTACTAATCCAACATTTATTTTTGAGGGGTCTGTATCTCAAAAGTTTGTCCGTCCGTTCGTCCGTATGTCTGTCATAGTCGAATTTTTTTGGACTAAATAGAGGTATATAAAGCAGATATTTTGCATAGAAGTAGCGTAACTAATAGCTTGTTTACATTAGCAGCCTTACAACCGATTTGTATAGGAATACATAACGTTTTAAAGGAAAAGAAATAAACATAAAAAAATATGCAATATTTTTGTCTGTGAGTGTATTATAAAATTATAGAAATTGGCAACCCCTCAGCAATGAATGACAGAAAAAAGAAAAATTATGGTAACAAATTTCTAGCGAATCATTGAACATAATTTTTAGATTTTAATATCTTTACATAGTATGTCTGTCTGTTTGTCTGTTTAACCGCTAACTCCTCCTAAACCACACAACGGATTTTGATGCGGTTTTCACCATCATGGTTAGATAATTTTTCACGGAAGATTTATATATACATTTATAGATATATATATATTTATATATAACATAATTAATAAATAATAATAATTAATTAATTAAATTCGTAACCCGACCGTAAGAATTCGCAACATAGTTATATCATAAAAACGACCGTACATAACTGTTCCACTCGTAGCGTAGGGGTAACGTCGCAGCATTCTATGCACAGGGACCCGGGTTCGGAAACTGATGGCATCGTAAAATTTTTAGCTTTTTTTTTCTAAATTCTACATGATATTTATTTATATATTTTTTTATTTTTGTTATATTCTTTCTTTGACAATAATTATAATTTTTTTTGAAACTAACAATTATATATAAAAGCGAACGAGCAAAGCGAGTGAGTAGTGTATTTATAATATTTAATCGAACGAGCGAAGCAAGTGAGTAGTGTGTTTATAATATTCAAGCGAACGAGCGAAGCGAGTGAGTAGTGTATTGCACCCGGGCTTTCTCAGCACCCGGGCGAAGCCGGGAGGGGGCCGCTAGTTAGTTATAAATGTATAATTTAATTAGTGGTCCCTAATTTATTAATTGACGGAAGTTTTATAAATTTTTCAAAATATTATCGTTTTGAGAAATAAAAATAAAATTGAAGATTTCTACAAATCAGATAAAACGGTTTTGTGAAATCTACATTTCAATTTAAACAGTCAACATTTATGATCAATAAAATAAACAGTTTCATCAGTATAATAAAAAGAATTTCAAGTATACCTACTCGTGATATAGACCGAGAGCTAGTGACAATTTTTTGTGTTATTTATTCAAGGCCTTATTTTTGTGAAGATGTTGAGGGAGGCATATTAAACTGCCCTGTGTAAGGGATTTAGCTAGATAGCGGTATGGGAGGGATTCAGACCGCCCCCAACATGTAACAAAAAAATGGTCACAATTATTATTGCTTCAAGGCTGAAATTGTTTGTATAGCTTGTCGGTTACCCAATAATACCATTATAATATTTGCAGATCGATTGGTCAGTATTAACGAGGTGGCAGATCACCCTAAACGTGTCATGTACCCGACGAAATTTATATTATTAGTTCAAAGTTCAAATTTTGGTATGTTGTTACGGCGACTGTTTTAAGCATATATTTCAATTTGCAGAACAAAATGTCGGTATTAAACCCCTCTCTTAGAGGGAAGCTTGCTCGCCTAGGTGTTTATATAGTTCTGCAAGATGGTAATACCAACATTTTGTTCTGCAAATTGAAAAAATTGCTTCAAACAGTCGCCGCCACAACATATTAAAATTCGAACCTTGAACTATAAATATAAATTTCGTCGGGTACATGACACGTTTAGGGTGATCTGCGACCCCTTTAATACTGACCAATCGATCTGCAAATATTATAATGGCATTACTGGGTCACAGACAAGCTATACAAACAACTTCAGCCTTGAAGCAATAATAATTGTGACCATTTTTTTGTTACATGCTGGGGGCGGTCTGCATCCCTCCCATACGCAAAATCCCTTACTCACGGTACTTTAGTATGTCTCCGTCAACATCTTCACAACAGAAAGGCCTTGAATAAATAACACCAAAAAATTGTCACTAGCTCTTGACCTAATATATGATTGTCCAAAAATTGTTTTTAATAAAATCTTTATGAAATATTAAATAACGTATTTCTTTTACCATATAAAGAAACAAATGAAAACACAACTTTATATTTCTGTTTCTTTGTTGCTATATAATGCAAGTTTTCAAATGTTCATTCTGGAAATATGTAGTTAAATTATTTTTTATAACAAAAACATGATTGAAAATTGTGTTTTCAAAACCACCAACAGCTAAGGTTATTTGAGCCTAGCACCAATTCATATTTTCAAATCATTATATTTTTTTTAAATAATAAATTGAAAATCCAATTGACACTTTTACCAGCTCTCGGGCTAGAACCCGGGAACTGGGGACTTGTAATAGAGAAACCATAGCAACGCCATGTAAACAACAGCATTGCTATTCTCAAGCCCTAAAACGTGATTGAAATCGATGACACCCTTTATACTGTAAGGTCAGAGTAAACGATTTTCTTTTAAAAAACATAAGATGGGGAGAAGGAAATCAAATTTTCGAGACGCATATGGCGTGACATGTCACTAATGCAAAACAAATTGAGCTGGAAAATCATTTTCCATTTCATTGAATATTTATAGACTTTTTCTCTCGTTTTTAAAATCGGTGCATACATTATAATATAAAATATTACAGGGCGCACAAAATATAGGTAGGTATGTTTCTTTTATTTTGAATTTATAAACAGTCAGTGGATGTTTATTTCATTTTTTAAATATTTTTCATTTACTTTATTACTTTTATTGTTATTAAAACCAGGGGTGTTACGAATATTCGCATCCGCATCCGTAAATGCGGAATATTCGCATTAATTCAGACATCTGCATCCGCATTCACATCCCCATCAATCAATGCGGAGTTTTTACGGATGCAGATTCACATCAACAAGTAACTACATGTAAAGAAAGTGGGCGGAGCCAGAGTGGCACGTGCTAAAAATATGATTAAATAAAAAAAAAGTTAAAATTAAATTGATTTTCAGTTATTTATGCACTTAAAATTTAAATAATTATCCTTTTAAAATCCCAAAATCCGCATCCGCATCGCATCAAATCCGCATCCGCGGATGTGAACTTCTAATAATCCGCATCCGCATCTGCATCCGCGGATGTCTAAATTTTTGCATCCGTAACAACCCTGATTAAAACCACCAACTGCCAAAGGTTATTTCGGCGTGGTACCAGTTTTTTTTATGTAACAAACCCAATTTTTAAAATTTTGGACTCTAAAGTATCTCCCGAACTCTTCAGTTAAAAATGTCGTATAATTCGAAAAGTTATATTTTTAATTTCACAAACTATGTCAGAAGTTTAGAGTAAACTATTCATGATAGTTTGTTGAATGTTAATACATTGGTTTCTCTTAAGAGATAGTTTGTGTGTGTTTACGGCAGACAAAGACAGTTATGTCAATAGAGACAAAGATACAAATAAAACGAGAGAGACAGAGATAGTCGACACGTAAACCTCGAAGGAACAGATAACTTATATGTAATTGCCACAGGCGCATTTAAACATAACATATTCGTCACAAAGTTTCTCGGATTAATATGATTTAGGTAACAATTTTGCTTAATGAATCTATAAAAATGAATTATGACAACAATGGTTCAAATTCTTTATTAAGAGCCAGCGCACACACGCTACTTAGTCCAAGAACTCGTGTCAGAAGTATCGCCGACGATGTCGATGGAGGAATATTTCTTATGATATTCCGAATCGAGAAGTACTTAACCATTTTTAGCCGACTTAAAAAAATATTCTCAATTCGTCGTGATCGTTAATATGTATAATTAATACGAATCTACGATTATCTCAGGAAATATATTGGACCGATTTGAATGAAACTTTTCCCGTATTGTTCAGGGTTGTATGAGGAAGAACATTAGTTCAGTCACATAATCCAAATTTATCCGGACCGACCCGCCGATAATTTGGAAAGTAAATTGTTATTGAAACGTTTCTAAAATATTTTTAGATTTTCAAAATGTTTGAATATTGAAAAATATGTTTTTTTATCAACAAAGATTATGATAGACATAAAAATTCGAAAGTCTCAACCGGGTTTCAGAACGAATTGCCAGGACATCTGAGTAAACTATGACCTTAGACTGTGACCACACATAATATTTCTTCTTGAGAAATACATTGCAGAATTTTAAATTTAACTTACGATTTTGATCAAAATTTAGCTTGGAAAACGAAATTTCATTATGTAGATCCGATTTGTTAGTGTGAGTACAGTCTATAATGTCCTACATAAAAAAAAATTGACAGCGACGTTAGGATTATTCCTGCATACAATTAAAAAGATATACAGATTGTATCAAATTAAACCTGTGCATAGGGCATTCTGTGTGTAAGACAGAGATCGATACATAAAGCAATAAGTAAGAATGAGATAAATGATAATAGGATGTTACGGGGTTACTGTAAATAAATAATATTTATACAACCTAATAGCATCATCTTTGTTTTTTAGCTCCTTCTATGCTGTAAAAATGTAAATCTTTTATCAGTTTAATTTACAGTAACCACGTAACATCATATTAGCGATCATTTATCTCATTCTTACTTATTGCTTTATGTATCAATCTCTGTCTTACACGCAGAATGCCCTATGCACAGGTTTTTTTTGATACAATCTGTATAAAAACTGTAATGACATATATGGTAACACTAAGGTCATTATCAAACCGGGTTTTCTGACAATGCATTTTGCAACCCAGCATTAAATCAAAATCTTACGTCCTAGGAACATTGACGTTAGACTTATTATAAGTACAAAAAATAAAATTATTGCTAGGTTCATATTTTTAATATTTTAATGCGTTACAATTTCAATGATGTAAGTAAAAAAAAATATTTGCCTTTTGATTTTCTTCCATAATTTTTGTGAGTCGTATATTTAATGCAGGCAAGAGATCTGTAATATTCAAAGGACCAGTGTGCTTGAAGGAGTTGAAACCACGCCCTTTCTTCACCCTACGTGTTCATTTAAGCCCTTTAATCCCTTCCGAATTGCCATAAGACTTAATATGTATCCTTTCTTCAAATTTGGTCTTTACTCCGGACATGTTCGCTTTTACAACCGTTAATTTTGGTCTTGTTTAATCTCCTAATGAAATAATATTAAATCGGTTATTTTCTTACATTATACAAATTTTGATAATGTAAACATTTTTATATCTAGTTTTGCTGGACTCAAAATAATCCGCTTATAATTTTAAGCGGTTTGTTAAAAATAAAAAAATACACAGCCGCTTTAATCAATTTACGGGTAAGTCGCGTAAAAAATTAATTGTTGCGACAATTAAATTTTGTGTATGGATGCGGTTTTATCTGTCCTTTTGAAAGGTGATTTAAGTAATTAGTCGGTGAAATCTGTTTTTATTTTGGAGGTATTCAAAAATTTATTTGTCTTTCATGAAAAAATACAACATAACAAATATAAAAATGGCATCAACACAACAACAAAATATAAATGATGCATTTACTTCAGCAGCTCAAATTCAATTTTTAGGAAAATTATATCGTCTTCAGCGGCTTATTATTATGCTTATTTTGAGCCTAGCAAAACCAAGCTAAATAGATCTGTTTGTTATACAATTTCATTTGATAGTTTTGGTAGGTAATTTTTATCAAATTAATAATGTAATCATTAATTAATCAAAACATTAGAAATTGGCTGTTGGAATAAGATTATCAAAACGCCTGCTGACAAATTGGTTGAGGCTTTCGCGGCCAGTTGATAAGCTGGTGTTGTCCTGATTCGGGTCTATAGGCCGTCGTTGGTTGGAATTGCTTCCTAACGTTTCGCTAGCACGAGTGGCAAGCTTCTTCAGAGGTCCTTCCATCTCCGATGCTGGATGTAGAATTCTACACCCAGCATCGGAGATGGAAGGACCTCTGAAGAAGCTCGCCACTTGTGCTAGCGAAACGTTAGGAAGCAATTCCAACCAACGACGGCCTATAGACCCGAATCAGGACAGCACCAGCTCAAAACGCCTGCTGTTAAAAAAATTTGGATAATACAAACAGTACCTATATTATAAAAACCAAAATTGCAAGAAATTAAACCTAAAGTACCAACAGTAATTAATAAAGGGTTTGTTCGCATCTTAATAAAACTTAAAAAAATGGATCATTGACTTGGAACTATTGACCTAATGATCGAGTAACTGAATTGTGAATGATAGCCGCTCGACAACAAGGTTCGTTAGCGTCTGTGATCGAGTAACATCATTCAAATAACCCATTTCTTTGCTGAGATAAGAGTAAAAAATTAATCAATGGAATGATGTTACTGGATCAAAATAACTCCAAGTGAGTCATCCATTTTTTGCCAGTCCTTGACGAAGTGTAACAAACAGATCTGATATTAATTATTGAAGATTTGAATGTTTATTTAGTATAAATTAAACAAAATACTTACTCAATAGTCTACTTGATTTTTGATCAGCACATTTAAAAATATTTTTAGGTTTAATTTTTTTGGCACTTTATGATTAATAATCATAAATTAAATTAAAACACGAATCCGAATGAAAAATCCCGCAAAAATAAATAGCGATAGGGGTTAAAAAACCCGAATTCAACGAAGAAATTCCGAAAAATCAATAACGAAAACAAGTACATAATAATATATGTATATATCAAGTAAAAAGCTAATCTTACAAGCTAACATGCAACCCTGTGCCCTATGAAACAGTCTCGCTAATGTTTCAAATTTCACAAAAACGAGTTGCCATAGGGAAAACATGTTAAATAAAACCAAACCAAAACAATCGGGATCACATTTATGGGGGGGGGATAAAAAACGAACCGATCTATGCTATTAATAATAAACAAAAGTTAAATTCTTAATGATGCGAACTTTAAATTAATACAAATAAAATAAAATTTTATAAATAGAGAAATACCAAAAAATCAGTTACCTATTATTACACGGTTTTGCTGTTTGAAAACAAAAAGAGTGTCGAAAAAAATGAATAAATTGAAGCTAGTTAATTAAAAAAGATTCTACCTAAAAATTATTTGCAAGTATAGAAAAATGAAACATAATTTATAAAAATTTGAATGAAACTTTTCTAATGTAAATTTGAAATATGAGCTAAGTTTCACGGAGGATTCTAAAAACAAAAATTTATGACTAATTTTTGATATCTGCTGTCGTTGGACGTTTCTTCGGTATTTTTTCTGGAAAAATGTTGCTTTAAACTTTGAACTAATTACGGTTTATTTAATGAGACGTAATAAAGCTACACATTTTTGTAGTCTAGAAAATACCATTTGGCCCGCAAAATTATATTTGTACAAGTACTAATGTTAGTATTTACGTTATGATAATTTCGTAAAAATGGTTAAATTTGATTTATAATAAAGTTTAAATTAGTTAAAAGAACGTTAAATTCGATAAAATTTAGAAAAAATGCTGAAAATAAAAGAAAAAAAAAATATAGTTAAGAGAACGTTTTAAATTCGGTTAAATTTGGAAAAAATGCTGATAAAAAAAAAGAACAAATACCGGAAATCATCTTAAATCTGAAAAAAAATCACCAGAGCGAAATGAAAATTAGTTAGACTCTTTGTCTGTGAAAAGCCTAAATCCACAAAATCCTACACGGACTCAAGGACAAACAACCATCGCCCTTCACAGCGGGCGTCGGCCCTCGCTCTGGTCTCAACAGCTGTGCATTTATGGATATGACTAGACTTACAGCTGTTGCGACAGGACGTAAACCCGCTGTTCGAACAAGGTTGTGGGACAACTTTTTTCGTAAGGTTAGAAGGAGCGTTACGAAACGAGCTGTCCCAAGATCTATAACCCTAGGTGCGGTCCAACGCGGATGTCCTGTTTGGTAATACTAGAGACCGCGGAAAGCGCAGCTAGCTAAAGAATAACAATAGAGCACGACGTACCTGGTGCCTTCGAAACATCGCATGCGAAGACAGACAGTATACGTCATACACTGGAATCCAATAACAAATTATACAAGTGTTATGTGTGTCCCTAAACTCGCGATATGCAGAAATCCACTGCGAAATTTGACCACATTTACGCTCCTAGCGCGATGGAGGCTAGACCTTAACCCAAAGAAAGCACAGAGATCTTCGCTTTTGGAAAACACAACCGATTTTCACTACGGAAAACACTACACTTCGATTTTCGTAGAAAACACGACAAGTGAGATTTTCATTTTAGAAAACACAGTTAACACGATTTTCACGGTGGACGATACATCTATTGACTTTCGCTTGGAAGCTAAGACAGTCTCGACCGAGCCAAGACCTAAGATTTTAAGGGTGGACACCATCGCAGGTGATCACTAACCGCGTTGTCCTGTCCGATTAACGCGCGTAAGGACAAAGTTGGCCGAACGACGCCCTACAGCTACCCTAAAATCTAACGTCCCGTATATTGAAATGGAACCTCTGTGGAAAGAAACCCTAAACACAGCAGTGCAGGCAACCAAAAGGTCCTCCCTATGTATTTCATCGAAGTCTACAAGTTACAGTTAAACTGCTGCTATAACCCTAAAGCTAACGATAAACGAAAAATTATGTATGATTGTGTTAAAGCCACTTACACCAACAGCGATTAATCAGTTTATGAAAATTTATTAATAAATATCTGAAAAATTAGATTTCTTACATTTAAAAATTGAACTTAATTATTAAATATTTAAAAATTATTTATATAAACAAAAAAATATTTTCGTGAAAGACACGGATCCTATTTGAAATTAAGTAAGCAGGTAATTAATGTATTTTTATCGTAGTCTGAACTGCAGCTATTGGTGAAAGCGGCCATTGTATGATGATGTCGCCCATTTTGTAGCGCATTTCATTATACATTAATTAATTCATATTCCGTTTGTTAAAATTTAAATTGAAAAAAAATTTAGTTTTCAAAAAAAAAGAGAAATGCGACACAAAACAGGAAACCTGATATGATAAAATAAATAAAAAAATGCATCTCACAATGTTCTAAATTGAGTGTATTTTTACAACTGCAAAATAAGACACGTTGTGTTTTACATTTACAACAAAATGTTAAAAAAGGCGACCCTAAAAGGTAAAAAAATTGGGAGTTTTTAACTTTACTATATAATAAGAAAATTGAAACGCGATCGCGAAATTTTGATCCCGATTAAAATATGAAAAATATGTTAAAAGTGATAACTGGAAATTGAAGTTTATAAAGTCATATGTGTAGAGCATTAAACATAATACTTCATTTTTTTGAAAAGAGCTGTATTTACACAAAATATTGCACAAACTGCCTGATGAACAATTGAAATGTGCATTAGCCATCAATAAATTTAAAATACAACTAAAAAAATACTTAATAGAGCTTTCACCCTATAGTATGTCAGATTTATTGTGAAATAATTTTGTACTTTCAACTTTGACGATTTGTATCTTTGTATGAAGCAATGCAAAAATGACTATTACTATTTATTCTTTTTTGAAGTTTCGAATCATTATCATTAATTTCTA